>CM065397.1:17737500-17765000 GCA_033060915.1 Euryodendron excelsum
GTTTCTTTAGCATTTGATATCAACTAGGGCCATTTTGTTATTAAGTTGTCTTATTTTTGCGCTTTTATCTTCTATTTTTCACCTATGTTATCTGTATGCACGGCTTGGCATTCACTAAAACTACTGACTTTCATTGTTTACTGCCATTATTTCTAACTTTCTTGTTAGTTTTATCCTATGAAGCACGGACATGCCAAGATGGGTGTCGTAGCAGGGACACAAATACCCCTAGTACATGACCGGATATGTGTCGGACACACCACGTGCCGTGTTTTGTGTTTTTAATTATTATTATTTGACTTGGAAACGGTTGGTACATGGCTAGAACAAGGCTGGGACACGGCTAGGACACAATTGGGACACGGTTGGGACACACTGGGGGAAAAGAAAGCCTAGGTTGAATGTGGGCAAGGCACCTATTCACACGCCCCCCCATGTTCTTTGATGCAAGCCCTCTTATTAAAAGCTGAGCCTGATTAAAGGAGATAGGCACATGCTTTATTAAAAGTTGAGCCTGTGTACAGAGCCTAGGCTGAATGTGGGCAAGGCACCTATTCCCACAAATGGATGTGTATACTTTTAGAAAAACAATATATTTGAGATAAAATCAAGTTATTGCATTTTTTAAAAGAAACATCATTTGACAAATTATATATATATTTATTTAACGGTCGTAGGCTTTCATCATGTCCAGCTGGCGCACAATGCTAAGTAATCCAAGCCAAACCGCATTACTGACTAATGGTGGATAATCAAATTTCTTAAAGTTGCCATGTCCCCACCATATCCGTGTCCTTATTTTTTTCAAAATCGCCATGTCTCGTGTTCTATATCATACCCCTGTCCATATCGGTGCTTCTTAGGTTTTAGCTTTTATTGTGGTAATGCTCTTTCATTATGCTTTCTGTTCTTATGTAATTTTTGTGGAACTCTTTTGATATAGTAAATGCTTTGGATTTTAGGATTGTCTGGATTGCATTACACCGTTTCTTTTGCAAGACATTAACCATTTTCTTTGTATATGTGGCTATGTCATGAGAAAATATAACACTCACATATGTGTGTATTGAGTTTTAAGTCATATTTATATGATTTGATTTTCTGTTACTTGTATTATTACTGCAGAATGAGATGCAAATTGCTGTAAAGCAGAAAAAGCTTGGAGAGCCAGTTGGTGAAACACTGCTCGGAAAAACAGTGAGCTCAAATTCTCTTGGGTCTTCTGCTATAAGTTTTCCTACAAATGCATTCTTGTATTTATGTTTTCTTTTCTTTTAGTTGCCTATGTTTTTTTTTTGGGTTTTTAATATCTTAGAATAACTTCACGATGAACAAATGCTTCAAACTGAGGATTAAATCTGAAATTTAAAGTTAAGTTTGAATGTTAATTTTATAAATGACGTAAATTAATAGCCATTAAGGATGGTGAAAACAGATGACTTCACAGTCATTTTTATTTAACCTCAATCTAGAGTAGCTGAATGTGTATTTAAATCTATATTACCCTTACAGACAAAGTGAATTATTGGTGGAAGTTTGTCGAAAGCACCTTCTTACTGCAAATGTTGGAGTTCTGACAGCTGATGCCTAGTGCAGTATCTAGATGAATGGAATGGTTAATTTTCTTGAAGGCTGCTTGCTGATTCGACTTCCTCTGTTGAATTCTTTGGATGACATTTAGGGGCTGTTTTTTTCATTTCAAGTCAACCAAGATGGGTCCACCTTCTTTTCATTATCTGGTTTACATGAGACCATGTAGAAGTTAGTTCAAGAGCAGCACTGAAAACTGTTTTGGAAGCCGCGCCACTCTGGACCTTCATAACTTTACCTAGATCTGTACAAAACGCCTAAATAAATATTAAAACCAGCCTGCATTCTCATGGTTGACTGGGCTTTGCATTTCCCAAAAGCCCATTACGTGAATGAGTTGCTGGATGTTCAACTGATGACATCAAAGCATCAAAGATTCAAACATTTGACAATCAGGGGAAGATAATTGTTTCTTGATTTACTGGATACATGTGGTTTTGGTTTATTGAGGTTTTATTGCATGTGAGAAGAAACAGGTAGTTTCTGGTTTATGAACAATGAAGGTGCTTTGATTAGTTTTCGTCTCATCCGTCTGTATCTGTTATGACTCACCTATGTTGTATCTTTCTGTTCTATTCATTTTAGCGTTATTATTTCTTGCTGTGGGTTGCTTCCTTTGTGTTTGATTTTGTTATTTGGAATGAGATTGTGGTGCCAGCGTTGTACTTAAAGAGTAGTGATCAGGTTTCACTTGGACATGATCACTTGTATCTACCCTCCTGTGATCTATTATGGTTGCCTAGTGAGCTCATAGCCATACTTGATACAGGAATTGACCATATTGCTATTGCAAATGGAGTACTATGAATGGCCTTACATATTTATGGTTTGTTCTGGTTATTGGATTTGGAGATCACAAAGGGGTTTACATCTTTAACTGAAACCACATCACTGGAGTAGACCCATGAAATATCACAATTAAATAGTGGTATCAATTGTGGGAACTAAATAGCAATGTCAGGAGTATAAGTTGCCTCGTCACAGGAATCAGGTGAAATAGTTCTGAGTCATGATTATGTTTATTATCCACTACCAGACCTAGATTTGCACACGTGCATGTTTGACATAGGCTATCAATGTGAATTGGAATTATGTTCTATCAATATTGATTTCTTACTATATTAATGCAATTTATTCTGGTATCTGTGTTGGCATGAAATATAACTGCTATTTGAATTTTCATTGCTCTCTTATCTATTAATATCAGATTTTAGAATGGTTAAAAATACAAGCAATTTGATATGTTCATGGATCATGTATGTGGAAGTGCATTTTTGGTTTGCTTTTGCTTATTTACTCTTATAGGTAGGAATTTAACGGCATGAAGAAGTAAAACACAATATATAATAGGCCACGTCCACCATTAATATTTCATTCAGCTTCTTGGATATGGTGGGTCAAGTGACATTTTTCAAGGAAAGAGGTTATCTAATATTGGATTATGAATCCGTTATGGATGTTCATTGAAAGCTAGAGTGTTAAGCAATGTTCTACTTGTGTGTGTTAAGCAAGAGGACCGAACACATTTCATTGGTGATGAGCAAAAAGATTGCTGTTGCCTAGTGAATTTAACACAAGTTGATAATTTCTCATCATTCATGCAGGTGTTCATTATGGGTTTTGGAAGCATTGGGATTGATTTGGCAAAGCGTTTGCGCCCGTTTGGTGTGAAAATTCTTGCTACAAAGCGGAGTTGGGCCTCATATTCGCAAAATTCATGCAAGTCTGATGGTGTGTAAGGGATATTAAACAGAAAAAATATAGCTCAATTGGTTGTAAAATTTCATTCATCACTTTTGATGGTATGTCTTCAGCATTGCCTACTCAAAACAGTTCCAATGATGATGTGGTTGATGAGAAGGGTGGTCATGAAGATATCCATACTTTTGCTAGTAATGCCGACATAGTTGTCTGTTGCTTGTCAATGAACAGTGAAACGGTAGGCTCCTCTCATTTCCATTTGTCATTTTCCATACATATGCTTCTTCAGGGACTGACAAATTTTCATCTTGGTACCCTTACATTTCTGGATACATTTGTTTCAGGCTGGCATCATAAACAAAACATTTATATCATCCATGAAAAAGGTTTGTTCCCTACATGCTAGTTCCTTATCTCTAAAGATCGATGTTTTATTTGCATTGATTAATGTACTTAATTCCCATAATCCACTTTGACACATTCCATGAGAAATGGCCTACTCTCGAGCATCATTTGATCTCTATAACACTGGTATTTGTAACTAAGTTTCCTGCTTTAGGCATGCACTCTATTGCAAAGTGTGGAAGTGCCCTCCCAGGTCCTTGGTGCATCGCGTTTGAAAGGATTCTCTTTTAACACTTCTAATTGTTGAAGAGTTTAATATATATTGTTGGGGCCTTTACTTAAAAACTTAAGCTTTTAGGTCAAGTGGTGAGTTAACATGATATCAGAGCTATGGTTGGGAAGAGGTCTTGGGTTCAAGTCTCTTTGTATGCATTTGTTCCCTAATTGCATTCTGTTTCTCTCTATCTCTATATGTTACATCTCCACGTGCCAGACAGGGTTGCATGTGAGGGAGGGTGTTGGAGCGCTTGATATATATTGTTAGGGCCCTTATTTAAAAGTTTAAGCTTTTAGGTCAAGTGGTGGCTTAACATTAACACCTTAGTGGGGATTTGCATGGGCCCCAACTGTGGTCAATAAACCAAAAAGTATTCAAATGGCAGAGGAAGATTCAAAAGCCTTACCTTTGATGAATAGAACCTAAGGTCCTAAGGATGATCAAGTGGGCTTTAAGAATAATTAAATTTATTAAGCTTTCTTCTAATATACACAGTCCATGTTAGAATTGTTAATCCCTTTAACTAGAAACTGAGAACTAGAGAAAGACTTAGACATAAATTTCCTTGTTTCACTGCATGCTAAATTAGTGACATTGTGGGCAACCTGGTTACTGCCGTAAAAGGGATGATTGACCTTAGGTTCTATTTAAAAGCCAGACTGCTCTCTAACTTAAGAATATCAACCAATACTTAATATTTGTAATCCAATTCGATGACTATGGGCGTACCCAAGTTGGCAGCAAAGACTCAGACCATCAATGTAGCCCCCAAGGTATTAGTTGTTTGACCCTAAAAATTAGCAAAAGACTTCAAGAAACTATTAACTGAATTTCGGATAATACCTCCAATGCTTGATTGCATCCACTTAGTTCATCTGTTATAAGCATCACAAAATCTAACTAAATGAAATACCAAATTTTGTTTATCCTTTCCCAATTTGCTATAACCCTTTTAGTTCATCTACATGCTCTCAAAGTCTAGATGGAGAAGATATCTTTTTACTCGGGTAGTTCCCAACATAGCAGCATCTGGATTCTGGACCTTCTTTCAATATGCCAAGATCCACTCTTTCCAAAAATTTCACCGCAGAAAAAAAATTGGAGGAGCATCTTCATAATTCCAACACACTTTGAACTTTAAAGACCTCACTCACAAAATATGAATATGCCTGAGAATTTCGATCTGGATAAAGTTAGCCAACAAGGAGGTCTACTAATTATAGAAATGCAACCTAATATCATGTGCTATCACTCTCTTGAAGGGGTAATCAGTTTATTTAAGGCTCCTGAACTGCCAGATTGACATTTGGATGCCTTATTAATAGCAGACCAAACGGCAACATCATCTAAAGTCAGGTTGATGAATTCTTCACATGCAAAATTTGGAAAATGACCTTGTTTCACCCAAAAAGAGACAGAGAGAATGATTAATTTTCTGCTAGTTAAATTGCAGAAGCAGTAGAAATAGTTTCTTTTGTAGAACTTTTCCAAATTATTTTACCTAGTTCCTCATTAGGATGATATTGAGATTACCCTATGTTCCATTGCTCATCCAAGTCTGGAAGTTCTGTACTGGGATATGCTGGCCTGAAAGATACTCTTAGTGGAAAATGGCTTTAAAGCTATAGGAGAACCATTCATGACCAGTGCCTTAGATGTATGTGTTTCTGATCGTTATGAATGTAGGGATACACTCTGAATTTGAGTCATGAAATGTGGTTTGTCAATAAAATGGTGTTAATTGGGAACAAGGAACAAAATTTCCATTTGTTTCCATTGAATCGGCCGAAATATTTTCATTTCCTAAGAGACCGAAACAAAACCCTAGTAAAATAACGAAACACTATTATTACGATCAATATACACCGGAACATAGGAAAATACACCAAAACACAACGATATATACTGAAACAATAAGCTGTAATAACTCAAATTTAAAATTTTTATAAATGTTGTAGAATTTTCATACAAAAGATTGTATTTTACTATTTTAATATTTGTCACTTTTAAAATGTTTTCGAAACATTCCGAAACATTTCCCAAATGTTTCCGAAACATTTCTGTTTCCGAGCCAACGGAAACGACCTCTCGAAACGAAATTTTGATCATTGATTCGGAATTGAATGGGAGAGAAACAGAAATTGAAAGACTAATCCTATGAAGCACGGAAACTTCTAACAAGGAGCCGTGTTGGTGTTGGACATTGTGTCAGACACGACACTCATCCGACACCCCCCTGAGATGTGTCGGACACGCGTCCAAACATGTCATATTATTCACGTTATAAGTTCATAGAAAATAACTTGGAATCCAATTATAAAATAAAAGCAATGTAATTTTATTCTTAATTTGATGTTTAAAGTATGAAATACATGGTTTTAATTTTAATTAGGGTTATCATGCATTTTTTCATTATCTTAAAGTAAAATATTTCTATGTATAATGTATTAAAAAATATATAAAACATATAATTTTGGATGCTATGCTATTGTTAGGGAACCCTTATAGTTGTAAAGACCTGACATGGAAGATGCACCTATTGTAATTGATGCATTAATAGACATACCAATTGGGTGTTTCCTTGTTCAAAGAGCATCTGCTTAATGGTTGCTAGCTTAAATTTCCCTATAATAAAGCATAGCCGTAGCCTGTAGCCCATATGCCACCCACCATTTTATAGACCACACAATTTGGTTTCTCCATTCTCCAAATATTGGAGTTTAACATATCTAAGGAAGCTATTTGAGGACCAGGATGCTGACAATATTTGCAAATGTAAACCTGGTTTAGAACATATTATTACCTTTCTCGTCTTCCGTTACGTGTCTTTCTAATGTAGGACAAATTGGGAAACTGGGGCCTAAGACAGCTTACAACTGTGGGTTTTGGGTAGTAATAGATTTTAGCGTTAGGGTTTTAAGAGGTAGAAGCATATGTCTAGAGTATCTAAATGGAATAGAGGAGTTTTGGCTTGATTTTCAAAAGTTGAAGTCAAAATAGAGACATTTTGAGGGTCTAAACAGTGAGTAATTTAGGGTTTTAATGATTGAATTGAAGGCCAATACGTAGGGGAAGGGGTTGGGGCTGATTTGAGCGTGATTGGATAGATTTTTGAGTTGAAAAAAAGAGAGCATATTTTGGGGTCTATGAACAGTAACCTGAAGGTACGTTTGTATTTATAAGCTGCTGGCTCTCCTAATTCTACTATGAGCCTAGGACTAGGACTCAAAAGATTATAAGGAAGCTTTTATTCTTTGACTACTAGACTACTCTAGGCCCAAATGAAACTACTTAAATGACCCAATGATATTACTTGACCCACAAGGTGAACTGTATGCGACCCTGCAGCCCATGTCCAATAATTTGCAAAAGTACCAAAATACTTGACACCTAAAACTCAATAAAAACCCTTAATATATCCATCAGCTTCTAACCTATAAAATGCAAAATAACGTGGCTCAAATTAACCTAAACAAGTGAATAAATTATCCAAAGTGTGCTATATGAAATTCCAGATTTGCCCCTCTTTCTCTTTCCATGCTCTGCATCACTTGCCCAATATGAAAGGGAATATTTGATAGGCTATTAAATCTCAAACCAACTTCCCCCAAAGGCAAATGTTCAGTTTGCCAAATTGAATCGTATTTGGCAGAATCATCTTCTGGCTCCACATAAATCTAAAGGACAATGAAACTACAAAACAAAAGAACAAAAAAAAAAAAGGAAGAAAAATTCTAGACAAAAAAAGTGGAATCCTCCTGATAGATTGTAATTGAGCACTGAGAGAAAGAAGCTTTCCTTCCCACTGCGTGGCTATCATCCTCCAACCTTAGGAACCAGATCATGAAAATATGAGCATAACTTTCTGCCCTGTAAAATTGGGTAGCACGAATAGTTCGTGAGATGCTTGTGGCAGAAGAATATGAAGCTGTGGTATAATTGGCTAGACCAAATTGATTCAATAATGTGAACATGTGATTCTGGGGGGTGATTGTAGTTTTCAAACACCAACTCTTTCCCCTCAGAAGGAAATTGAGTTCACAAGAGTGCATACATCTCTAATGCACAATTCGAGAATTTAACATATTAAACATATTCCATGCAAATACAATAACATATTAAACTTGCACTAGTAGGAAGAGAGCAGAAGCAGCGTTACCACAATACTCTAATACCCTAGCGATTTTCGTTTTTGGAATGGCATTTCAAAACATGGTACACTTACATTCCAAAGTGGCGAATTTAATGATATGATACCTTCCTAAAGTCTTTTTCCTATTTATTTCCTTAAAGGTTACCTAAGGAGGAAAAATGTCAAATATAATTAATGAAAATTCGGGGAGAATGGTGTTTTGGCAAAAGAATATTAAAAACAAAAGTTCTATAATGCTCCTAGAAGTGTTTTTTTACATGATTAACTTGACAAAATATATTAAATTTATTAGATGTCTAACTGTTAAAAGAAAATTGCAAGAGAAGTACCTTAAATTCTAATAGCGTAATTTATATAAGCCTACCCTATCGTATAATATTTTAGAACATGTGACATGCTGCGTTCCCATTCTCGTCCTAGTTCCATGCACTAGAACAATCTGCATTCCATGTAACATAGAGTAGAACCATATAGGAAAATCCTATCAAGATCTTTGCTTAATACTTCCACTTCCGGAAAATGATCAATTTGGCCAGACTGTTGAAGAAGGGAAGAAACCAGCCTAAGAACCACTTAATATTTTTGATTTGCAACATATAGAAATATATCTCCTTATAATTCTTACTGTTGAGTTGAGAAGCCCAAATTCTTGAGGAACATGAACTGAAGATCAGGTTTGCTCAATCATTAGCCTTAGCATTTCAAACTTAAGCACTGTTTGGATATAAGCACTATGATGGTAAAACATTGTTTTGGTAAATTGGTTTTCGTCATAGAAAAAAACATACAGCACTTTAATCTTCTTTAACAGTGGTACAACCACGGGCAGGTCCTTGGTGAATCCTACAAGTCTCTGATAGCTTACTAACCTCTAGACAGTTTACTAAAGAAATGGTCAAGAACATGGAGAGACTTCAGCTTGGGTTTTTTGGAAAAACCTTGAAGAGGATTTATCTGTTCAACAAGGTTGCATCCTCCCTATTATTGTTCTCTCTTGCAATAGTTTTAGGTTTTCCCTAACATTTGGATGAGACTGAGAAGCATGCAAGGGAGGTTGTGAGAGCGCTTGATATGAATTTCTGGGCAGTTAATAGCTGAAGCTGTTAGGGCACCCAATTATCTGACAAAAACTCCATCCATTTAAAAATCTGAAAAAAAATAAACACATTATTATGCACTTGTGGAAGCCCAAACAGTTTCTTAAGCAACTAAGAACTATGCCGATACTCGTGCTTACTCCAATCTCATTTTCCAACTGATATCATTCTTCCAAAATTATATTAACAGGGCAAACAAACTTAACTGAAATATCTTGTTTGGTTATGTAATATCTGAAGTCTATGCCTACTGCCTATTATTTGTATTGTTAGCATCCTCAACTATACAAGCAAATAAGAGAGAAAAAATTAAGTTGAAGAAAAGAGAATTTGTGGTAGCAATGGTGACATCTTTGCTTGTTTGATGTTTGATTTGTGTTTCAGGGTGCCCTTTTGGTGAATATTGCTCGAGGGGGTCTCTTGGACTATGAAGCCGTTCTTTATCACCTTAAATCTGGCCACTTGGGAGGTTTAGGCATGGATGTTGCTTGGACAGAGCCATTTGATCCTGAAGATCTAATTTTGAAGTTACCAAATGTCCTAATAACACCCCATGTTGCAGGGGTCACTGAACATTCTTACAGATCCATGGCGAAAGTATGAACCTTTCTAAATCTACTAGATTAGTGTCAATTCAGTATGGGTTAGATTTACTCTATTAAGCCATAAACATTCAGTTTCAGACATTGTTACAAGTAGTATTAATTTAAATTAATATGAAAATGATAAACAGATTTGCCATGGTATGCTTGAAGAAATGCGGTTGTATATTTGGTGCCAAAGTTTCTCTCTCGATATGACTGCTGATCTTGCTATGGTACTGTAGGGCTGTCTTATTAAATTTAAACCACAAAACACAGGATAGAAATATACATAATTTATCTAGTGTTGATGCAAATTGACCCTTGACAATGTTTCTTTTAGTATTGTTTGCTTTGAGGTGCATTACAATGTCATTTTTGATAATTGGTCTTCCCCTCGTTCTCGCCAGCCAAAAAACTATGACATCAATAAAGAAAAGGTAGAAAGGAGAATAATTCCAATGGCATGAAGATGATGACAAAGAAAGAAAGGAAAAGAAAGACTTGTCAATAAGAGAGTGAACTAGGTGAACAAAAAATCTTGATGGTATAGGGTGAGTCTGTCACCATTATGCGCACTACATACCAATTGAATACAAGCGTACCTCATAGTACGTGGTGTTGTCATTAGTACGAGACAGAATGCCCAAAAGAAGAACAAAGATTCTAGCAATTTTGAACTATTACAAGTTAGGATACTTCCTTGTTTTGTTTGTTCAAGAGTGTTTAGAGGCCTAACGGCTAGCACCTTTCTGTACTATCCTTCATTGGCCCCTTATATAAACTGTCATATATGCTTTGAGCAACCTTATTGATGCGTAGAAATCAAGAATCTATGATATGCGATGCAATGAATAATGAATAACAATTGCAGAACACAAGGATTTAACAAGATTTAGCAGTCAGTGTGACTGCCTAAGTCCTTAGTGGTAGCGGAGTTCTCTCTTCTTACTTCTTGAAAAAAAGTGTTATAACTGATTAGGGTTACATGAATTTAAATTAAACTCTAATTCTGGATACAATAGTGAAACTTTCAAAATACTCATACCATACCGCGGGGGAACCTATTATTACAACCCAGGTGGACAAAACTAGAGCCACTAACTCCAACAAATCTCCACCTTGGCAAATATCCTGCCCCTTAGGAGAAAAAATCCATAACTGTCTCCGCCTCGAACAATAGGTTAGGTAGCTTCCTTCTTCAGTACTGAGAAACACTGAGCAAGTCTAGGCAATACTTGAACTTGTCAACTGTGATAGTCTTTGTCAACATATCTACAACATTCTCTGAAGTGAGAACTTTATCAAGCTTCACTACACCATTACCTATCAACTCTTTGATCTTGTGAAACCTCACATCAATATGTTTGGTTCTGATTGTCACAACTTATTTGAATGCCATCTTGCTGTAACTCAAAAGCTGTTTGACTAACCCCTTTACCCACAGTGCTTCCTTTGCTACATTTGTCACTGCCATGTACTCGGATTCTGTTGTAGATAATGCTATAAGGGACTGTAATGTAGATCTTCAACAGATAGGCTCGCTTGCAAGTGTAAACACATCTTCTTAACAGTATCCAAATCTATCATGTCAAACTCCTTGGTCAAAAGAGACTTCAACCTGTCAACTTTAACTACACTCTTTGCAACAATCAACATATCATCCACATAAAGTAGTAAAAAAATATGTAAACTATTCTTAAAAACTCTTAACATAAACACAATAATCATACTCACAGTATATGTAGCCAATCTGAATCATGTAAGAATCGAACCTCTTGTGTCATTGTTGTGGAGACTGCTTTAACCTGCAGAGAGACTTCTTCAATCTGCAAACATGATGTTCACTTTCTAATTGCTTGAACCCTTCAGGTTGCACTATGTAAATATCCTCCTCCAAGTTGTCATGAAGGAAAGCTGTCTTCACATCAAGCTGTTCTAATTCTAAGTCCTGATTTATTACCAAAGCTAAAACTGCTCTGATGGATTTATGTTTGACAACTGAGGAGAAGACCTCATCATAATCAACTCCCTTCCTCTGTGAGTATCCCTTTGCTACTAACCGAGCGTTGAATCTTACATCTTTTTTAGATATTGCTTCCTTTTTTCTGTATACCCATTTGCAACCGATTGCGTTCTTTCCCTTAGGAAGTTCCACCAAGTCCTATGTTTTATTCTTGTGCAAAGACTCTAACTCTTCCATCATGGCCTTCATTCATCTATCCCTTTATGTACTTTGAACTACATCATAAAAAGTAGAAGGATCCCCACAACTAGTAATCAATGCATAAGAAACTCGATTCTCAAAACCATACCTGACTGGTGGTTTAGTATTGCGTTTAGGTCTACCAGAAGCTATACTTTGATGTTGCTGATCCGACTCATCTTGTGGGTGAATATTCTCCACATCCGAACTATCCATCTCCACTTGAATCACTTGCTCATCATTGCTGGTGACTTCTGCCTCAGATTTCTAATCATCCCGTAGTGTCTTTAAAATGGCTTACTCATCAGATACTACATCTTTGCTGATTACTACCTTCTTGGCTTCTGGATACCAAAACTTGTATCCCTTTACACCTTTCTTGTATTGAAGAAAGATATACCTCTTGAATTTTAAATCGAGCTTTGACCTCTCATCACTGGAAACATGAACATAAGCAAAAAAACTAAAGATTTTTAGTAAAAAGTAATTAATTTCTTTACCAGACCATACTTCCTTTTCTACCTTTCCATCCAATGCTGCCCTTGGTGATCTGTTGATGATGTGGCATGCCATGTTAATAGCCTCTGCCCAAAATTCGTTGGAAGCTCAGTATTTAATCTCAGACATGTTGCCCTTTCTGCAATAGTTCTGTTCATCCTTTCTGCCACTCCGTTCTGTTGTGGTGTTTTCTTCATTGTGAAGAGTCTTTTAATACCATGCTCCTCGTAGAACTTTAAGAATGCTGTCTTTGTGTATTCAATACCGTTATCTGTTCTGAGGCACTTAATTTGTCTTTCAGTCTGATTCTCCACTTCAGCTTTCCACAATTTGAACTTTGTAAAAGTTTCTAACTTGTTCTTCATGAAGTAAACTCAAACTTTTCTGGAGTAGACACCAATAAAAATCAAGAAGTAAACTGATCCACCCCTTGAAGCTACTGTGACTGGGCCCCAAACATCTAAATGCACATAGTCTAGAATTCTCTCTGTTTTTGCGTAGCAGACTTGAACTGGACCCTTCGTCACTTTTCAAGAATACAAAATTTGTAGAAATCTAATTTGCAAGATGTAATCCCTTTTAGCAAGTTGCTCTTAGGCAACTCTGACATTCCTCTCTCATTTATATGCCCTAACCGCATATGCCACAAGAGTGTGTCATCATCCCTATGATCAGATTTTGTTGTTGTATTAATTCCACCTACAATTGTACCCCCTAACAGCTTGTAGATATTACCCTCAACTTTCTAACCCTTCATAACAACCATAACACCTTTGATTACTTTTAAAACTCCACCTTCTGACTTATATCCATAACCATTAAAGTCTAAGGTTCCCAAAGAAATCAGATACTTTCTTAAATCTGGAACATGTCTAACATCACTAAGTGTTCTCACTACACTATCACACATTTCAATCTTAATTGTGTCTATTCCAATGATCCAACAAGATGCATCATTGCCCATTACAACAGAACCATAATTAACTGACCTGTAGGTGATGAACCACTCTCTGTTAGGAGATATGTGATAGGAACAGGTTGAATATACAATCCATGAATCTACAAAATGGTTTGAATTCAATGAAACTAAAAGCATATCACCATTATCATGATTAGAATTCTCTAAAACCACATTCACAGTGTTGAATGCTTCCCTTTTCTTCTTTTCATTGCCTTTCCCCTTCTTTCACTTTGGACAGTCCTTCTTCATATGTCCCTTTTCATGGCACTTGAAACACTTGATGCCTTTTGTGGTTTCTTGATTGTGATCTGTTGTTTCTGCTAACAGATTGATTCATTCCTCTGCTTCATCCACAATCATGGTTTTCATTTATCACAAGCCCTTTCCCTTGAGAACTTTCAACAAAGTTCTGTTTCCACTGATTGTATGCTAAAAGAGTTGCAGTAACCTCCTCTGTTTTTAGGGTTTTTTTACCCCATAGTAAGGTTGTAACTAAGTGCTCATACGAAGTTGGAAGAGAAGTTAAAAGCATCAGTGCCTTGTCTTCTTCATTGAACTTCGCATCGATTCGTAATAAATCTCTGATTGTCTGGTTGAAAAGATTCACGAGTTGAACCAAATCTAAATGCTTTGCCATCTTCAACCCATACAGTTTTTGCTTCAAGAATAGTTTGTTCGTTAGGGATTTGGACATATATCTGCTCTCCAGTTTTGCCCAAATGCTAGCTGGTGACTCCTCTTCCATGACTTGTTTCAGAACTTCATCAGTAAGACAAAGCTGGATGGTACTCACGGCTTTTATCTCGAGTTCTTCCCAGTCATCATCGGATGTCTTCTCTGGTTTCTTCCCGTACAGTGCTTTCACCAAACCCTGTTGAACAAGCATGTCCTTCACTCTTCTCTGGCCCAAAGTTACCAGTGCCATTGAACTTCACTACTTCATATTTAGCAGCTGAAACATTCATTGCCATCGCAACCTGCAGCTCTGATACCACTTGTTGCGCAGAAATCAAGAATTAAGATATGCGATGCAATGAATAGTGAATAATAATTGCAGAACACAAGGATTTAATGAGGTTCAGCAGCTAGTGTGACTACCTACGGCCTCCGCTCTGCTTCACTCAATGCGCTCACGCTCCTCTCACTACGCTTCACTTTGTTCCGCTCAGGAGCCCCATTGTTTTCGAACTTAGTATTAATCATATGAGCCACTAACTTCAACACTTATAAGTATGATATCTCAAATATGTTGAAAGCTAAGAAGTATGAATACTTCTAAAAAGATATTGTGTTTGTGTTAAATACAGTGTCGAACATGACACTCGTTGGATACTTACCTCACATGTGTCTACACGCGCCCAAGTGTGTGCTATGATATTTTTAATTTTTTTTTGGAATTGGACATGCTTCAAACACTTGGAGGACACACGTATCTATCGTTTAAACACACATGAAATACGTTGCAAGTTTGAAAAAAATAAGATATAATTGTAAAATAAAACAATATGGGCTAGGAAGCACGGACACACCGTTTAGGGTGCCGTTTGCGTGTCGGACACACCGCGGACACGGATACTCCTAGGACACGCCAGGTGGCGTGTCCTGTTTTTTTTTATTTTTTTAAGCTGTGGACACGCCGGAGACACGGCTGGGACACGTCGAGGACACGGCTGAGACACGTTTAGGACACGGCAGGGGTTAAAGTGTAATTATGAAAATTTTTAAATGGGGTATATTTTTTAATTTTCTTAACTTCAATATAAAATGTACAAAATATCCCAAATCAAAACATTTCTTCTTCTTCTTCTTCACTGTCCAAACTGCTACTACTATATTTATTCTTTTTTCCTTCTTTTTTTGTTCTTATTTTTCTTATTCACTGCCCTTTCTGCTGCTTGTTTCACTACTGCTTATGTTCAATGTGGGTACTGCCCTGCAAAATCAACTAAATAAATTGGTACTGCTTACCTGCCACTGCTATTTTTTTTTTTTTTTGTGGAAGTTGGATGCTTGCTAGTTCATGCTTTAGATAGTAATGAATCTAATGATGTATTGGATGATAATCTTCTTTAACTTGTGTTTTTATCTGTGCTTGATGGATGATGAATTGATGACCTGTTGTCTATTATATTGAGTATTGAATTTTTTAATATTTTTGGTGGTAGGTGAATGTTATATTTATAGACATGAAAAATAAAATATATAAAAATAATAATTTTTTGCCGTGTCCTCGCCGTATCTGTGTCCCCTATTTTTTGAAATTGCCGTGTCCCGTGTCCGTATCTGTGTCCGTATCTGTGTCCGTGTCTGTATCCGTGTTTCTTAGAATATGGGTATATACCTAATTTAACATTTAAGATATGGGATACTTGATTTTTTTAGTAAAATTATCTTTCAACTTTTTCATTGTCTTTGAATAAAGTACTAATACATAGGACATATAATGAATATATATACTTTTTGCCATGTCGTGTCTTGCATTTTATGAAAATTATCGTGTCAGTATGACTGTGTCATGTCATGTCATGTCATGTTCATGTCGTGTGTCCTCGCTCCTTAGACGAAAGTTTTGAAGAACATCACATGGCATCCAATTATTAAATAAAATAATGTGGATTTGTACTTACAACATTCCCCCTCTAGAATTTTTAATTTTAGGAATTCTAAAGCCTAAAAGTTCCAATTTATGTATGAATAGAGCTTTCTAAGCTAGGTACTACTATTTCTTGATCATCATTCTTTATCAATATATAGGACATGGAAAATAATTTCTTACTATTTTAATAAAATAAAATATAAAAGTATTTATAATGTAGAAATTAAATTAGTAGTTATTATTTTCATGTGTACATATAGAAATACATATTTCTTTATTGCCGTGTCATGTCCTGATGTTTATGAAAATTGTCACGTCATCGTGTTTGTGTCGTGTCGTGTCATGTCCATGTCCATGTCTCTATCCATGCTTCTTAGCTTAGCAATATGTCCATGTAATGATTTTGATTGTAATTGGAAGTCTTGCTTTTTTTAATCATCCTGTGAACTAAGTAATTGATAGGATATTCCAAAATTAACTGGATCTAGAAAGTTCATGTCAATTAAATGGTAAAAGTTTATATTGAATGGGCTATGTTATTGACAGTTGAATCAATTCCTTAATAGAGCTGTGCTGTTGCTAAGTATTTCTTGTACTCCTTTGATGCACTGCAAATTTATAAAATGAGCCTTCAAAAAAATACCCATGGATTATGGCTTTAAGTTCTATGAATATTGTAACTCCCAAAGGACTGTGTCAAGTTAGTATCTTCAATGAGCAGATGCCTTTACTTATTTCGAAGTTACAAGTTAACGAGATCCTCTATTGTTTTCGCTTTTGCAAATAACAGGTAGTCGGCGATGTGGCCCTTCAGCTTCACACAGGGACTCCTTTGACAGGAATAGAATTTGTCAATTGATATAGCTCAGGATGCTGGTTGCCCAGAAAGATTATTGATTTTGGCTGCTTTTCCCAACTTGAAAACTCAATAGATTTGTGCTAGTAAGTGCCATTTGGATGTATATTTCATTCTTGCCTTCAACATTACCAATAAATATGGGAAGGGAACAAATTTTTACTCCGGCTTTTTGTGAATCCGAAAGGTAAACTTCAAGACCTTCCTTGAAGAGTGACTTCCCTTTAGTGGAAGCAATTCTCTTCATTTTGATAAACCTTCGACAAGGTGAAACTGCTGTAAGAATAACTCTCTTTGATTTTCTTTTCCCAGTGGGGGCTGCGGGTAGATTTCTAACACCATATCGCCGTAGGTTTGCTCCATTTCCAGGTGCTAATAATTAAATAATATTTGAATGATATTTATTTGACATAAATATTAACTGTTTAATTATTATTATGATGGGGAATAATCATTGATAACATTTATAGGTAATAATTGTTGAATTACATTGAGCACTGATCCTATTAAAGAAAAAACCTATTAAACTCGATTATAAATTACAAGTTTGTCATTTTATTCTTGGGATAGGTACTTTTATCATAAAAATGTTTTAGACCTTTTCGTATATTCTATGGTAGTGTGGATTAGTCTAACCTACTTAATACCATATTTATTTTGTTTATCTTGGGGGAAAAGTTGTCCAATAGCAGGTTTGAAACACAGAACTAGCACCGAGACCCTCAGAGGCAGGAGCCTCATGCAATGATCTCTAGGGAAATTGATACTTAATACCAAAACAATGGCCTTGAAGCAATAGCCCAAATATTATTGGAAGGTCGAAGCTTTCTCAAGAGCTTGCGTTGGCAAAAATTTCGTATTTGGTAGCATCCATATTATTGGTTGTTAAACTCAAATTTTGTGGGTTCTAACATAATCTTTTGAATGATTAAGAGCATCAGACATTTGAGGAGCCCGAAACCATGACATAAATACTATATAAAATGGATTAAACCCAATTGCATTTCAGAGAAGCCGAACAAGCATAAAAAGTTTTTTTTTTTTTTTTTTTATGTCATGTACAATTTAACCCCCAAACTGTTCATAGCTAGACAATAATCATTTTATATTTTGGAAGATTTGACTTATTTATCCTTCAGAGTGAATTAAGTTTTTCCGGAGTCTTATCTTGCGAAGTGGGTGTGTGGACGTTTGGTTGGAACAAGCAAGCTAATTTGTTTTTTTTTTTGTAATGAGGAATCACTCCTAGGTAGGGCCACATTGGAGTCAACCTAAATAAATCTCGAATATCTGCACTCACTACAAACTGTTCAAGAGCTGAACTCAAACTGTTCAAGTTAACAGTTCATCCTAGAGTTTAGCCCTTAACAAATGGGCTACCTGTGCGGTTAAATGTGTATTTTAGTGACACATCCTGCCATCTATAAAATGTTGCTGCCATTCATTCTTGGGGAAAGAAACACATAACAAATGCACGGTCAACTAACTAACAAAGTTTTCTCATGAATGCTCTTATTGAGCCTTGTAGCATCAGTTGTACTAGTATCTTTTGTATGATGACCAGATAAAACCAAACCTAAAATTACCAGAGTCTAATGATAGGCATCATGATAAGTGATGGTCTTGTTTTCTCATGCTTGAGGCTTTTTCGAAGCAGAAGCAACATTTGAGGGGGTAATGGGACATTGCTTGGTCTCCCATCCTCAATTGGGGAAGGCACACCCCATTGGCCTTCGGATTCGAGTGGCTCAAGTACAAGAATGCTCCCATCACTCAATCCCAATGCAAACTGGTTTGGTTCCAGAGGATTAGCAGTATTACAAGTGAGTGTGCCGCAGAACTGCAGATAAGAAGACTAAAAAAATGTATGTTAAAATCATCATCTGTCAGCTGAGCGAATTGAGCATGGAGTTGTGGCCAAAATACTGCATAATGGCTGTAGTATATGTGTTTCACAGAAAGTTGAATAGAGTTTTACTTCAAATGACTCTGAACGTTTGCTGCTTTTAAAGCAGTAACATAATAGAAGAGGTTGTGACACTCTCGAGTCGATAATCATTTCGGAGTATAAATACGGAGTTCGGCAATTAAAAGCAGCATGTATGATTCGGAGTTTGAAAATACTCTGGCTTTTAAAGCAAGTCCCTGATACGATTTTGTTTATCAAGATGCATGCACGAGAGAGATCAAATCTGACATGAAATTTTCCAAAAACATAAAATAGAAAGAGAACTATCTTAGAATGCAAGATAAATCTACTAGCTAGAAAATATCCTGAAAAACAGCATTCAAGGCTGAACCTATATGCTGTTGAAATTAATATTGAAAGGATGGGATGGGCACACATCTGATTAAATTGGCAGTTCAGTGATGTAACTAATAAAGTACCTGACAGTAGATGGGAGATAAGCAGCAGGATTGATCCGGCATTGTGGTTGGAGACTTGAAGCACAAAATGTGCAAATAGTTCCATCCAGAAATCCAGAATACACCAACTTGCTGTCGGATGAAAGAGTCGTGAAGGCAATTGGAGCCCAGAATTCAGTTACCACCCACTGGAAAAAGAAAATAGGAAACATTTTAGTTTAGTAAAATGAGAGCTAAAGAAGCTAGTCCTGCTAATATTTTCCCAAACTATAGTTAACAACATCATGTTTACAAAGGAGCTGCCGTTCGTTCGCCAATATGTGAGAGCACTTATAAAATTCTCTGGTTTCAGTTTTTGGTGAAATATATAAGCAGCCATCAGTGCATGATGTGAAGGAACGCAGTTGTTGACAGCTGGAAGACTGCCATGACTTTGGATGAAATGGTAGTACATAGAGAAGCCAAGCCCACGTGAAAACATCTTGAGTACTAGGGCAACAAATTATGCTCTTACCTGCATTTTACGTTCCATTCTGGGTATTTCATATATGGATGGTTGCATCTCATGCACAGCAAGGATATGTTTCTGATCTTGGTGAAACTGAACCTGGGTGTCCAGTGCACTTCTCCCAGCTGGAATTTGCAAGAAGCAGCTATTCTGCCTCATCCACTTATCACACTGCCATACAATAATCTGCAAAATTGAAATGGGAAAAGAACCAAATCCTTTATATTAACTGTTCGTAAGGACTTCAACTGAAGGAGTTCTCCGGGATATGCTAGCTATGGAAGATTAAGTAGTAACCTGAGCGTCTGCTCCAGAAGAAACAAGTGAGTTCAGCACAGAGGAAAAGGCAAGGCCACTGATTCTTTTATAGTGCCCTCAAGCCTGCTTTTTACCTACAATGAGGGCCAAAGATACTTACTAACCATCTAGCCATTTTCTTTTAAACTATCATTGTATAGACATATAGACAAGCAATATCATACCTCACTCACACGGACGTCATATATCTGAACTGTGCAATCATCCATGCCAACAGCAATTATATTGTTATCTTGTGGGTGGAAAGCAAGATATGTTGCGGCAGGTGGTGAACGCATGAAAAGCATCAATCTCTGAGATTGTACAACATTTTTGTATGGTCAGACAAATCCAATGAATGGGTACTTTAAATAGCAACATTAAACTACCCCTTAACACGGTATTATGCTCTATGCGAAAAGGGTAATGATCATTTCTGTCATGTGTTGCATTTTCCTAAGGAGTTTTTGCTTATCTTTACTGAACATATTGGCAATGAACCAAATGCTTTAGTATCAATTCAATGTAATTAGAAGCAGCATGAGGCTCTGTCTTAATAAACCCTTGGGTGTCCTTTGTGAAACAAAGAACAATTAAACCCACCCAACAATTGTAACCTGAAATGTCAACATGTTGAACAAGCTAATTTGTGCTCCTGATGCCGATATGAGGTAGGAATCATTCTTGGCCAAAGAAAAACAGGGCATGGTCTGTTCAGCTATGGCGTCTGGTAAGTCATTAGTATTCCTGATGCTGGCTGCCAGAACTGAGCAGGGTACTGGGTTGTTGCCTGCAGTATTAAACATCCTGACATAAAAATCGTAAACAGGCTTTCCAATTCCAGTAGAGGAACATGAAAAGATGAAAGAGAGGAATTTGGATCACATCTTATTCTTAGGCTAACAAGCCAATTGCTGCTCGCTCAGCATATTAATACCCATGTTTAAATCCACTCATAAGGTCCAGTGTCTTCAAGCTTGGGTTCTGTTCATTTTCTTGCACTCCCTTGACTTTTCTTCTCTTTTGGATTGTTCATTATACGTAAGAGTTCATTTTGTTAGGGGAAGGGGGAGGGGATGCTGGGGTCTGAACCCTAGACCATTCGCTTCTGGATTGTAATATGGTATGAATAGAAATGATTGGTATCGAGGTGTATATTTGCCTCTTAGTGGCTCCATAGAAAATTTTCCTTTCTATATTCTCATGCCCATGTTTTTCCTTTCTTAACCTTTACTTTGTTAACAATGATTGGTCAGGGACCTTGGTAACTAGAAGGTCCTTGCTTAGATTTGTAAGATGAACAAGCTTTCTTTTTCTTTTCCTTTTTTCTTTCATGATGGATATATTAACAATTGGGAAGGAGAATTACAGATTGTTACGTACCACTCTAATGACTTTGACGACATGCCATGGGTTCCAATATTTCAATCAAGAAAAGTTTTCCATTGTAGCCGAAAATACTCCCAACAGTGAGAGATATTGACTACATAAAAGCAACATGATGTTGTGAGTAGAGGATAGATCACCAAAATCTTCTCAGGATACTGTGATTCTGGAGATTTCTCGATAGATGCATAAACACTTAGAAGAAGATATTGTTTGATGTTCAGGCAGACCATGCACCATGTTGCTATACAACAAGTAGAAGGAAAATATGCCAAGCTTTTCAATAACAAAAAAAAAAAAAAAAGTCAGATATACAAAAACAGTTATAAAACAGAGGTGCATCCCTTGTTAGCATCAGAGAACAATTATTGATCATGTCTTATGAATGATTAATAACATGGTGAGATCATACCTTAGGCATCTTCACAGGAGCAGGGAGCACCAAAGAGTGGAGTTCAGCAGGTCTGGTAAGTTCAGTGAGCTTCAAGGTTCTCATTGGTTTAATTTCTTTCATTCTAGGACTTGAACACTCCCAAGTTTTTTCTTGTGTCCCCACTCTAGCAAACATGATCAATGACTTAGTTTGTGGAAGACAATTTTTTTTTGAAGAACTTTTTGTTTTTCTAGGATATAACTGATCCATTAAATATATGTGCAGATGATGTGGAATTGTACTGGGATTTGTATCAAATATCATGGCACACGCGTGCAAGTATACAACATGCATGAGAGAATTGATAAACCGACCTTAGTCATCATCTCAGATGCAGTTCCCATGACGGAAAGATGACGAGTATCATAACTACGAAATGTCTGCAAGCTATCAACAATTGCTAAGATTTTAACTTTATTATCTCTCGTAGATAAAGCTAACAATGTGCCATCCTTGTTAAAGCGTATGTGCGGAGTTGCCTTAAAATTGGAAAAAGTTAGAAGAACAAAAAAAGATTTAGATTTCTGTTCTTTAATTTACATATATATTATTCAATTATGACAACCAGATGATAATAATAATAATAGGATGAAAAAATACACATGAAGAGGCTTACGGGTAAATCTCCCTTAGAATCAAGAGTGGCCAAGAGAATGACTCTATCCATTTCCCAAATTTTGAGCGAATGATCATCACCAGCTGCCAAGAAGCAGCTTTTGCTGTATCAAATTGCACTATACCCATGGAACGTTTCTGAAACCCTTGGTAGAGTCTGTTCTCATTACCTTCACTTTCTATCCATTCAACCATATTTGTCTCTCCATTTTGGTTGGTACCACATGAAAAAAGCCTACAATGTGCTCAATGGATAAAATATTTTAGCTACTACTTATATATGAACAAAACACCAGGTCATGACAAAGCAATAAATTATATCAGATCCAGTAAATATACCTGTTCCCATCTCCACTACAGACCATCATTGTGCACCTTCCACCAGGAGCATCAAACTCAACCCCAGCTTGGGTTGTGTCATGTAACCATGCTTTAATCTTTCCATCCATTGAAGTTGAAAAGATAAACTAAGGGTACAAAGCTTTAGCAGAATATTACACTAACTGGAAGCAATGCAAATTAGAAATATATATATATATATATATGTATATACATATCAATTAACAGAAAACACTATTTAGAGGAACCTTACATGAATATCTTCCCTAACATGAGGGCACACAGAACAGGGCCCTCATGACCTTCAAAAGTAAACAAGTTTGCCCCAGTTGTCACATCCCACACCTATAAATAACATTAACAAAACAATTATTATATCTTTAAGAAAAACAATAGAACGAAATTTACCCACTAAACTAACCTTAATAGCTTTATCATCACCACAAGGAATGACTGAAAGTTGCTTATTGGGACTAGCAAATGCAAGATCATTTACACTGCCTGTGTGAGACTCAATCTAGAAACAAAAAGTTAATTTCAGACGCAAATTTTCAAGCCTGGATGAATTGGTATAGAGCATTTATCAGCAAACACAAGAACATTTACACTTCTGATAGGGAACGACATCCAACAATGAAAAGTTAATTCAGAAACAATTTAACAATCTTGGACTTGTAGCCATGCATAATATATCAGAACCCACCTCCAAATGCTATTGAATGCAATTTTCACCAAGATAAGTATACAGGTGCATTATGTGTTTAGAATGTGCAGCGTCTGTTAATCAAAGAACCACCATATTTTTTGGTTGATAAACCATGGATAAACAAATTGCAAGCCTTCATTAGGTAATGTTTACAATATAATTGAGCTCTTTTATTTTAAAAGAGAAAAAAAAAAGTACGGTTGTGCTCACCAAAAAAAGAACCATCTGGGCTCCATTTCATACATCTTACAGCAGCACATGGTTCTTTATCTAGAGCTAACTGATCATTGAGAGGATCAATTTAGATTTCACATTGTTCCATTGATCTGGCTTCCTCTTGCAACTTGATAAAAATAAGGCATACCTTTAATTGTGTTGAAATTGAACTAGAATCCCAAAAGTTGAAAACTTGCATGACTAGTGGATTCAATGTGTTGACTCAAGGTTGATTCCCATGTTGATTTTGATGATAACTAAACTTTGTATTATTTTACTAATGTATTTATTTAGTGTGCAGATTAATAAAGTTTATAATTTAGACTTAAAACTCAATTTAAGTCTAATATATGTCAAAGTGAATGCACAACAAGTTCAAGATCAAGCAATTAGCTCGAAGAGTTATGCAATGAACCAAACAGAGGATTGACGCCTATCTCTACTTCAAAGAAATGATTTGCATTCGAAGAGATTGAAAGTGTTCAAATAAAGCTTTCATCAAGTATACATAGACTCAATGAAGATTAACTTGCACTCAAGGAAGATTGAGGACTTCATCAGAAAGTACGATGATCAGTTAAAAGACAATTTGATTGTGGAGATGTTGAAAATGCTAAAAAGAAGACTTTATCAAGAATACAAAGATCAATTCCAGATTATGTGATTGAAGTTGCTTGAGAAGAAGATTCATGTTGATTGTCTGATCTCTACATGGAATCCAAATAAAGAATTCTTCTATAATGTAAATAATCAATGAAGACAATGAGTATGAAGAGATTTCATCAAGCTGACAAAAGTCTCATTGAAGTGATTTTAAAGAAGAAAGAAGAATTGCTAGCAAAAAGAAGAAATCGGCAATAAAGCATTGTGAAGCTCTACATAATAGCGAAAGTTTGACATTGAAGGAGAATGTTCTACAATGAAAGAGGAAGCTTTGCAAATGAAGAAGAAGAAAACAACATTGATCTAATGAAGTTTTGACAGTTTAAAAGTCAAGAAAAGATGTATATCAAATGATTGATTCAACCCACATTAAATAGAAGATAACTTTGATGAGTTAAAAAGATTTGATTGATCATTATACCCCAAAGAGAAAATTCGTTGAAAATCTTATACTGTTGCTAAGATAATCTGAATCATTGGAAGATAGAATGCAAATTTTTGGGCAATAAACAGACTCATATAAATGAAGAATCGCCTCATGAATATAGAAGTAAAAGCTTGAAGACCAAAATGTGCAAAGAGTCGACTCATGGAAATAAGGAGTCGCCTCATGAAGATAGAAGCAGAAAACCTGAAGACCAAATGAGCAAAGAGTCGACTCTTTGATCTAAAGAATTGACTCATGAAACCTGAAGTAAGTTTTCTGCACAAAGAACAAACTCATGAAATTGAAGAGTCGTCTCGTTACTACAAAAGCAAAATGACGTGAAGACAGAATGAACAAGGAGCCGACTCATTGATTTGAAGAGCGGACTCATAGAGACAGTGGACAACATCTAGTAAATGCAGAACCAAAAGTGTCGATTCTACAAGCCTGGAGTCGACCCCTGAAATATAACGGCTAGTTTTTTTAACATTATAACATACTGGACGTATATTAAGTGAAGCCCAACAACCTCTAATGGAAAAAATCAATACAGGAGTTTATATACCAGCTTCCAGCTGCATTTATAACAAGAAAGAGAGACAAGAAACAAGATTCAACTGACTGATCAACTGAAATTCCTGAATATTCCTCTTGTCTTTACTTTATGAGCTTTGATTGTATATTCTACTCTTGTTAGAGAGTTTGTGAGTCATTTGTATATTTTTATACACTTGTAAGTGAGAGTTTGAGAGTTCTCTTGAGAAAGAAAAACTCTTGTAAGCTTGAGTGGAGCTTGGACAAAACCACTTGATGGCTGAAAAACTTGAGTAGAAGTTCTTGTATAGTGAGCTGAGCACTTGGTCAATCAGCAACCCATTTGTAATTAAAGATTACATAGTGAAAGGAGACTTCAAGGGGATCTTGGGGTGAGGATGTAGACCACGGTTTGTGGTTGAACCTCAGTAACTCTCTGTGTTCTTTCTTATGCTCTGTTTTCTTTTCTTCTTCTGATTACATTGCCTTACATTTAGATTGATCACTGTTACTTTGGTTAGATTAATTTTAATTAATCTTATTTGTTATTAATCTTCAAAAAACCCAATTCACCCCCCTCTTGGGTTGTCTTTTAGGCCAACAATTGATATCAGAGCTTGTATTCATGATTTAAGACTTAACATCCTAGGAATAGATCCATGACAACTAATTTCGGAAGCTCTCTTGGTGAGGGTCAATTCACAAATAGACCACCTATGTTCAATGACACCAATTACAATTATTGAAAAATAGAATGAGAATCTATATCCAATCGGTTGATTATGAATTATGGAGACTCATTGTAAATGGTCCCAAAACATCTACAACTAGAGTGGATAGAACTGATATCCCTAAACCAGAATCTGAGTGGGATGAAAATGATTTGAAAATGCTGCAATCTAATGCTAGAGCTATGAATATTTTATATTGTGCACTTGATCCCAATGAATTTAATCATATTTCCACTTGTGAATCAGCTAAGAAAATATGAGATAGATTAGAAGTCACACATGAAAGTACCAATAAAGTTAAAAAATCTAAAATCAATATATTGGTACATAGCTATGAATTGTTCAAAATGAAACCTGACGAATCTATCACCGAAATGTTCATAAGGTCCACCGATATTATTAATGGCTTAAAATCACTTAGAAATGTGTATCCTAACAATGAGCAAGTGAGCAAGATTCTAAGGTCTTTGCCAAAGACTTGGGAGGCTAAGGTCACAACAATCCAAGAAGTAAAGGACCTCAATACCCTACCTCTTGAAAAACTCTTGGGTTCCTTAATGACTCATGAGCTCACACAAAAGCAACATGCTCAAGAGGATGAAGAAAAGAAGAAAATGGTAGTTGCATTTAAATCCACCAGTTAAGATAATGATGAATCTGCAAGTGATGAGAATGAAGATAAAATTGCTCTCATCACTTGAAAATTTAGGAGATTCATGAAGAAAAAATGGAGAGGTGGAAAAAAGCATGAAGCCAAAGGAGAACCGAGTAAGAAATCCAACATTATATGCTATGAATGCAAGAAGCCTGGACATATAAAGGCAGATTGTCCTCTGCTCAGAAAAAGAGGAAAGAAATATCAAGGGAAGAAAGCCATGACTACCACAATATGGAGTGATGATGAAGAATTAAGCTCCGAAGAAGAAGCTGAACCACAAGAAGTGGCTAATCTATATCTTATGGCTCACGAAGATGATAGTGAGGTATCAGACTCTTTCCAATTTATTTTTAATGAATTACAAGATGCATTTGATGATTTGCTTTGTGAATTCAGAAAAATGGGAATTAAAAATGGACTTCTTAAAAAGATGGTTTTACTCTTACTAATGAAAATGAAAATTTACAAAAGGAAAATGAAGTTTTGAAAAATGAAGTCTGTGTTTTGAAGGATAAGATTCAGAAAAATTCTTTTCAAAAAGATTCCTCAAAAGAAAATCAAATTTTACTTGATAAGGTCAAAGGATTGGAAATAACACGCTTTAAATGTGTAAATGAAAAAGAAAAACTGGATGCAATTTTGGAAAAACAAAAATATTCATTAGACAAAATTGGACTTGGCTTTGATCCTTTTAAAAGAAAGAAATTTTCAAAAGGCAGATTTGGTGCTTCAACTGGAAAACCACAAATATCATGCTTT